>JAJQWJ010000006.1:12859005-12869005 GCA_023637945.1 Phaethornis superciliosus
ACAATAAAGTCTATATATTCAGCACATTATGTTTTTAATGATCACTCTAACAAGCACATAAGTGACTGTGATACACTATGGAATGACCAATACCACTGTGTAAAGGAAAGTTGAACATCACTAATCTCTTGCAATTTTTGGACATGCTGTATGAAATAAAATTACAGAAAAAAAAATGGTTTAAAAAGAAAAATTTTGTTCAAGTGCATTACTATCAGCTAAGGAAACAAGCAAATCTCATATACACACAGAAATCCCAAAGGCACCAAGCCTCTGTCAAGGATTAGACTCTGAAAACCAGAATAACCACACGTCTGTATTCTTACAGTAAAAGTTAACAGTGGCATGATATAAATTGACACGTAATAAATTGAGTTATTTAAAGTGTTTTGCAAGGACCTAACAAAAGTAATGAGGTTATAGAGGATTCAAGTATGTCAAATGCAGGTTATGATCCTACAGAGGAGTATGAGTAAACTGGAACCTACTGAAAAGCTGTAGCTCCACTTAGTTGCAAGTTGCAGGTCAAGCACATGATGGCCTTGTGTACTGCTTTTCAGGGCTAGGTTCTCATTTACTTTGCAGGAAGAATGGCAAAGAAATTTCAGTGCATAAGATTAATGCTAAATGAATACATGCCTCATTACCAAGATGGAGAAAATGTCTTTTTACGGTTAAATTTGTGCTTCTTCATTCTGCCTAGTGAATTATTGTACCAGTCTGAAAATAAACATAAAGTTAACCATAAATCTGAACACTGAATACAAATAAACAGTTCTGTAATGTTGGAGCAGCTAGGGAAAGCCATGAGCAAAGAAAAAAGAATCATGCCTGAAGCAGTGAAAAAGAAGAAAGTTCTCCAGAACAGTAGATGGAATTCTGATCTGGAAACTTGAGATAGGCAAGGAAATATACAGTCTCGAAGATTAACTTAGCAGTAACTGTATTACTAGGGGTTCAAAACATTAATTAAAATTTATTATTAAGAAGCTGTTTCTATGACTTCATCTTTAAGTTAGCCTTCCTAAAGAAGAGAGTAAGAGGGGACACAGTTGCACCTCTCAAAGAAAAATAGATACTTCACATTGCAATTCTCAGTCTAAAATTAATCTGAATTATGGGACTCCCCGGTTGAAGAAGTGAAGAATTTGGGGCTTAGAATTTAGAGGTTACACCTTCAGAGACACTAGAGTCCAGGACAGAAAATACTAACAAATCACAGCATCTAGTAATGCACAGTGGAAGAAACAGATCTGTTATTTGTACATTTTACTAGTCTCTAAATTGGCTGAAACAAGTTTGTGCATTCTCTAATTGACTGTAATTAGCACAAATAAGAAGAAATGGACTTGGAAATATCACCAAACTTCTTATAACTGGTACCTGTTGCTTAGACTCACAGGAATCATTACATACATTTTGCCATCCTATGTCATTTTTGACATGTGAGGTTCAAAGACAGGAAAAAATAAGTGGTTGCCTGAGAAAAGTTCCAAAGCTTGGGCACATGAAACATTTATTTTAGAACACACACCAAAAAAGGCACACAACAAAGAAGATGGCTGCTTACCGTTTCTGTTGAGTGTCACAATATTCATAGGCATTCAAGGAACTGAAGAAAGCACTTAGATTTTAAGATTTTTTTTCTATACAAAGACACACACACATTTAGGAAACTCATAGGTGTAAAATGCCAGGGCCAAAGACGTCACAGGACTTGAATAATGCTGGATATTTAAAACTGTGAGTATTCAAAATAAAATCAAGCAAACTGAAAGAGTAGCAATTGTCAAAAAGAATCAGCATTTTGGAAGTGATACAAAACAAAAGCCAATACTTGCTTTAACAATGTCTTTCAGAGACATAAGATAGATGGGTAAAGGTTACCTGTAAGTGCCTACTGGAGGGAATTTTTGTCCTTGCACCTCCCACCACATAAAACTACTGCTTGCCAAAATGCCCAGTACTACCTACTGCCAAGCATGGGTTCCTTGCCTATGGAAGAATGTATTTGTCACTTGACAATGTTTTTGTCATTTTCTGAAGGTCAACATGTTATAAAGAAGACCTTTATTGCTATCCCATCTTGCGGTACAATGGACAGAAGCAACATTTCATCTAGAATGTACCTGTGGGGGGCAGAATTGGAAGAAACATATTCTCAGTGAATTTTATGAAACCTATCATGACTAGGGCTGCATTCATGGCTGCAGCAACTGTTATCTAAATTTAAAAAATCTTATGATTAAGAAAAGATCACTATTTGACCTGATATGACAATTATCATATTAACACATGATGTTATTCAGCCAAAAGAAATTAATTAGACAAGTAATGCTGTAACTGCATGATGATAAACCTCACCATTTTATGAAAGATCTATTCTGGCACTTATTTGAGGATGAGGTGCCAAATTAAAAGCGTATTTTATCCAATTAAAAAAAAAAATCAAAGAATTTGAGCTGAAGAAGCTAGTCAAGCACACTACACAGGAAACAGTGATTTGAAAAGAACAAAATCATCTATGTCCTACAATACTCTCCTGACCCACTTTCATGGGAAGCCTGCAAAAGAACAGCATTTTAGCCAGCCAGTGTAAGGTTGTACTTGTCTACTCCAACAAAACTCATGCTGTAAGGGTGAAATTTACATGTACTGGGGAGGGAATAAAGGAAGAAATGGAGATTCTTCTGAATAGCCTACTTGAGATTGTGCAGTGACCATGGGGACCCCACTCTCATCTGCTCCCCATGAAAAACACATTTCTTTCACTTTGTCCTCTCTAACAAATATGGAATACTTCTATTTGTATGCTAAAGCAAAACAAAGAGAAACACACCAAACCAAACACTCCACTGCATATGTGTCTCCTCCTTGGGAGAAAAGAACAAACAACATGAGACAGGTATAGTCATAGAGCTGAACATGCTACTGGGAAACATTTACGTACCGCAGGAAAACAGAATGGAGAATAAAGTAAATCCCAGGGAAAAAGGGATAGTTTATTCTGTTTGGGTTGTTTGTTTTTTATTTTCCTTGTTTGTTTTTTATGGGTTTTTTTAACCACCCTAGAAAGGACTATTAAGCCACAAATAATTTTTTTGAAGAGTTACCACTGAAAATTTAGTGTACATGAATAATAGATCTAAGTCAACTAATAATTCCTTAAAAAGGGTAAGCAATCAGTAAAATACCATGCATATCATGTGGACTCAAAATATATTCCCTGTTTCACTGGGGAAAATAATTGAGAAATAGTTTTAATTTTTAATTAAGAAGAAGTCATATAATACATTTATTAAACATGTTTTCAATGGCTCCATCGTGATTAAGGTCAAAATATAATTTCTAAATTCTCAAGCTATGACGTAGGATTAGCTTTATTGATCTTCTGCATGATTTGTAGGAGCTCTCAATCATTATTTTGACAGCTTTATCATACAGTAATAGACTTCCTTTTAGATAATTACAGTTACTACGTTCAATTTCAATCTTCTGTAGGACTTTTCCTTAAATAATCACACCTAGATCACTTTTCTTTCTTCAGTCATACATATGCAATAAACTTTGGATAACTGCACTAATTATTTTTATTACTTGAAGACTTACCAAAACAAGTTCAAGGGTTAACTATAAAAGAAAAATCTTTAAAATCTGCTGCAAAATTAATTTTATAAGTAATAAGCATCTACTATAGGGAAATATAAAGCCAAATAGGTAGCATGGTAGCATTAATAGACTACCAAAGTTACTTAAAGCTGTTAAGTTGTGCATGTCTTCTTTGAATTTATACCTGCTTCTCACCTACCACTATGTCACTGCTGTCAACATCCTGCATCTGTCTTCCTAACAACCTCCCCGTGGGTACCAGCAGGCCCCCTGAAACCATCTCTTCTCCCAGATGAACGAGCCCCACTTCCATCAGCCTCTTCTCACAGGGCAAGTGCTCCAGACCCTTTTCCATCCTGGTGGCTCTCCAGTGAACTCATCTCAGTCCACCAGTGCCTCCCTTGTACAGCTGCAGTTTAACACAGAAGGACCCCAGAGTTCTGCTGCTGAGCTGGATCAGTCTCAAAGCCAGAGCCCAGTGCTGACTGTGCCAAAACCACAAAGCAATGCAACTGAGTGGGGATGAGACTTCTTCTCTGAGGGTTCTCTAAACATTTTTTGCATGGTCTGGCCTACCTAACATTTAACCATTTAAAATTCAAAAGAGCTCTCAGCTGGCAGCATTAGACTTTGTTGGCCTGCTTATTTTCTTGTGATTTTCAAATAGTGAATTCCAGTCTCCTTAATCAAAGAACTGATCAAAGTTAGGTAAGTTTACTGCTTGCAGACTCCATCACCTTTTAGAGAAAGAAGACCCCAAAAAGATGTTAAAAAAGAAGGTTTTTTTAAATTTTAACTACAAGGCTCAAACACCTACTCTAAAGAGACTTCAGGGTCACAGAATCACAGAATGTCAGGGGTTGGAAGGGACCTCTGAAGATCGAGTCAGAGATGCTACATGGAAAAAAAAAAATCCCGACAGAAGCCTTCAGCAAATTGATTTTGACTGCTTTTAAAAAGCTTTTTCAACTGCTTTTCAGTCTTTGGTGATTTCCACTTGATGCCTAAGACAGTTTTCAGAATGTCAAACAAACCCTTTCAGATGATTCTTCCTGCATTTTGTTGTATAATCAGCTTTTTAACTGAGATATCTCAGTGACACCCTTCAGGCAAAGCATTCAGCACCCTTTTCAGCTTTTAAGCTTTTTGCTCCTGAAGTCATTCTGAAGTAGAGCAAGGTTGAGTCATGTCATGCTCTTTTTGCTCCTCCAATACAAAGGACATGGATGCTGTAGCTACTCAGCACAAAGCTGGTGGTAGGATGTTCCACAGATTTAATGCTCAAGCTTTAGGTAAGTGCTGCATGTATGCCAGGTGAAGGTTTGAAGAGAAGTTTAAATTGTGTTTTTTGCAGTGAAAGGCATTTTTAGAGAAGACTGAAAGGCCCATTTCGATCGCTGTTGTTAAGTTGCATTGAATTAGCAATATTTAGACTGATGCCAGTGAATCTGCTATGTAAGAAATGCATCCTACACTAAAGGATGTCTGCCTCCCCTGAGCTGGAAGATAGTCATTTCTCTAAACAGAAACAACGTACAGTAGTTGAGGACCACGATCTAAAACCTGAGATAACACGGGTCAAGTAGCTCACCACTGGGCAATGATCAACACCAACCTTGTTCTGCCTATTTAAGACTTTCTTTAAGTAGGGGCTTTCTTTCTACTTAAGGGCTTTCTTTAATATATTCTAGAAAGAGAAACTGGAATACTCCAAAGAAAAGTAACTTTTAGGATTTGAAAGCAAAAAGCTTTTCTCAGCAATACTGTCTCAAGAAAAAATATCTCCAGTACCAATTTGTCAGCACACTTCTGAGGCTGCATTCATCAGGCGTTTATACAGAAATGGGAAGACTGAGCCTTGCCAGTGTTACAAAAAAGCTACTGAATTTTCTCTGAAAAAGCAGGAAACAGAGAGGTTAAAAAGAAAAACTGCCCTTCATTCTCCGTTCTTCCATTTTTCCCCTTCTAGCTTAAAGAGGAAGCATGTGAATTCACAAGTGTCTACGCCTCATAAATCCATCTCTGTCAAGTCCAAGATTGAATCCTTGTCTTTGCTTTGACACAAATTCCTTATAAGACTGTGGCCAAGTTAATTAACCTGTTCATGCTTCAATTCCTTCATATGTAAACTGGGAGCAGTATTTGGACCAAAACTCAAGCATGGCTAGTAGGTAAGATAATATTTCAAGATCATCAAGAAGAAGGTGGTGCTCAGTGGTTAGAAACCTAGCCAATGTCAGCATCATTCATTTCTGTTGTGCATACTGTCCAAAATTCCGTGGAAATAAAACCAAACATTTTCCCATAAAGAAAACAAATACCAAGGGTGATGGCTTTACTAAATAATGTCAGTATTCATGTTGAAAGTATACAGTAAAGCTGGTCACATGAAAACTGTTCTGCATTGTAGCCTCAGCATCCTGCTTCTGTTTCGCAGTACTTTTCTCATCCAAGCGTAACTGGGATGAAACTAAGCTGCTCACATGCATCCAATACTGGGACTCTGGACCAGTTTCTTGGCCAGAACCATGGCCCAGTTTCTTCAGCAGCAGTTTTAATTCAGTTTATGATTTTCACTTCTTAAGAAAAGCTTGCTTTGAATACCTGCATAACATGATTCTGTAGAAGCATCCCTAAAGGACAAGAATACTACATGGCAAATTAAAAAAAGCAGCTTGCTAACAGTCAATCTAATAGTGAAATAAAAGTAGTTTTCCACTCCTAAAAAAGTAAAAAGAGAAATACTGCTAAGCAGATCGAAAGCTGAAGTGTACTCTAATTTCAGAGGCAGAATCCATTCTGGACATGGAATAAGATGAGTCTTTTCTGTTCCTCTTTTGAGGATGTAGAATTTGTTTTGACTAATGCAACTGATCTGCTTTAAAAGCTATCCCTACCTTACTGCTTTCCACTCTCACCAAGGCAAATAGGAAGATACACAGTAATGAGATATCTAAAAAAATGTTGTTTTTTTTTTTCCAGAGGGGGCACTTCTGCTTCTGGGAGCACAGCTTAAACATCTGTTATACTTCCTGCCCCTGCCTTTGTAAAAATAGTCTGAGTTATCAACATGAATTCAAAGATGGGAAGATGGAAAACTGGAAAAATTAAGAGTAACTAGCTTCAGAAACTTGTTTAGAAACACTGCTATTGGTCAGTATTAAAAAATACATTTTCTCAAGACTCTGTGTTTAACAATGTATGCAAATGCAAAGAAACTGTAATTTACACAATTTTGTATTTTTGAACAGTGAAATCAACTGTCAGTCAACAGAACACAAATGTAATTGACCAGTCAGAAGTCATGCTGGAAAATATTCTTGATTTGACTAAAAAGCTTTTTATTTTAATACTAATTGGCTTGAAAAAAAAAATAATTCATACAGAATTACATACACCAAAACGTGCAACAGATCATTGCCAAGACCTACTGTGCAGCTGTAATTTTTACTAGAATGCATTCTACTGAAATTTAAGTTCTTTGCACATTCAGTGAATATTCAAGATTGTTTAAATAACCATATATATATTGCATTTAGCATTTTCACAGCCTAAATGGCTTGGGATTGTCCCTGTTGTATGTCTAGATTTGTCAGACACAAAGCAAACGACAACCTGCTGTATTTTAACATAACTTCAGGCTACCAGCCTGAAACCAAATCTTTACTTCTATAGATTCTGCAGTACTGCACTCTGATAATTAGTCAATGGTAATACACTTCTGAAAGATGAAGCATATTCCTACAGTATATGTATCAGTAACAAACACTTTGTAATAAGGAAAAATGGGAAATAAGACCTATTCAAATATATATTTTAATTTCTAGAGACTTAAGCAATTTGACATTCTTGTGCAAGAGCTTCTGCAGAGCTGAAAAGAACTAAAAGCTAAGCATGAAGCATTTTCTAGATGAGGTGACACAACTTGGAAATTTATTTTATATATGTTAAGGATTGTTTACATACAAGGAACTCACATTTAGGTAGTGCTCCCAGAGTAACTAGACTATTTATACTCTCTATGCTGCATAAACACACTAGCTAATGTTTGAAGTCAGTTTTTCAAGTGCCTTTTATTACACATACTGTCTTAAATTTAATAATTATAGTTGTACTGTGCATTTTGTAATGCTGCAGAATGCTTGGTTTAGTAGTTTTTTAATTCTTGCCTTCTGTCTCTCTGCCTTCACTTGATGACTGTAGATGCCTCTCAACAGAAGCAATGGATACCAGTGCTGCTCTGCTCAGCCACTCAACCTGAGCATGTAAACTCCACATCATAGCTTTTTTTTTTTTTTAATTCACAAAAAATTGAATGTAAAAAGCCTGATGATTCTGGTTTCTCTTGTAAAGTTGCTTATTGAATAGGTAAGAGAAAGAAGAGGAAGGTGAGAGAATTTTCTGACCTTATACATGTTACTGTCATGTTAATATCCAGTAGCAGGAAGTCATACAGAAAAAGCTTGAGATTGTATTCTACATTATTATCTAAGTGTGAATAAAAAGAGGACAGAAAAGAACAGATTTAAAACAATGTGTGATTTTTTGCACTTCTTCCTCTTTATGTAATTGCAATTATGGATTCCTGTTCCTGTTCAACATCTTTGCCTATGACTTGGAGGATGCAAAAGTGTTTACCTCAAGTTTGCAGATAAAACTAAGTTGGGAGGCAGGGCTGCCACTCCTAGGCCCAGCCAGACAACTTAGAGGAACGGGTCAGCAGGAATCTCATGAAATTTAATGAAGGCAAATGCAGAGTCCTGTACCTGGGAAAGAGGAAAAGAGTCCACCCTGGCAAAAATGGACGCTGGGGATGGAGAGGCTGGGGAACAGCTCTGCAGAAGAGAGCCTGGGGAGGCCCTGGTGCACTGTATTGTGACAGAGAAGGCAGACAACAGTGACCTGGGCTTTATCAAAAGGAGGAGAAGCCAGCAGACTGAGGGAAATGATTATCCTCTTAGCACAACCACAATACTGTTTTTCACCCTGGAACATGATGTCTTAAAAGGATTTTAAGTCTCTAAGCCCACAATTTACCTATTTTAATTACAGCACCCCCTTCTTTGTTTTTTTTTTTTTGTTTTGTTTTTTTTTTTTGTTTTGTTGTTTGTTTGTTTTTTTTTTTAATGCAGAGATAAGGGCAATATATGATGTTATATTTATAGGGTTTCATTTTGCTGCTATAAGGCATCCTCTCCCTTTCGCCCCACAGTTTTGTTTGGAGTTAATCTTCCATACATTGACAGAATAATCTGAGCAATTTCGTAAGGTAATAGGCAGAAGAATTATTGAAGTGCTTGGTTGAATTATAGGTTTTGAACTTGGTTAAGTCAAAGGATACACAGAGAGAGCACATTCTTCAAATTGTTCAGCATCCCAATAGAACTTGATGCTTGTCACAGACTGAAAACTGGCACACAAGGATCCCCTGCTCAAACCCAGACAGTCAAAACACTAGATGGATATATTTTGTTTGCATCCAGAACTGTACAGTTTTCTGTTACAACGTGTGGAATGCTGATTACTATAGTATATAGACTTTGATGTATTTAAAAACCACTAAGTGGTAGAGAGGTCAATTCTAAGCACTATTACTTCATGTAAGGAAACTGCAGAGAACTCAGCAGTATTTTTGATAGTAATAGTATTACACTGCAGGAAGAGGGAATTTGGTGTGATATCACAGTAATCTCCACCCTAAGACCAAAGACAGTAAAAGAACAAAAACCATAAGGCTATCAAGAAGTCTTTTTTCTGGAACAGAAGAAGACCAGGTCATGAAGGGTATAATTTTCCACTATCCTTAAACTACTTGGGCTGAATTGAAGTCCATGTTTCTTTCATACTTAAAGTTATACTAATAGTATTATGATTTTAGTTACTCTATTTTCTGTAACAGCAATCTCTTTTTCTAGGAGTATAGGCCAGCTGATGGAAAAATTTTACATTATGAATACTGATGTCTTTACACAAGAAAATTTAGTTTTATTTTCAACAATTCTTGTTGCTTACCTTGCAAAGAGAAATGTAAATATTCCTGTTCAGTGATAATTCTGCTCCCATATTCCTTAGCTCACAGATTTACTTTTCTAGTTTCTGATTCTTCAGAAACAAAAACACCTTGCCAAAACCACACACTACAAGCAACTTTCACCTGATTCAACATTCTGTGTTTAAAAGCAGAGCCAAAACATACTTTTTTCGTATCCTAAATATTGTAAAGTGGGTTTGTGCTTTTTATAAATACTACTTATGTTATGCGGGAGCTTTTACTCCTTTGCATTGTGTAATTCTACAATTTGAAGCCTATACACAAGAGAATAAAAGACAATAAACAAGTAATTTGTATAATAAAGCAGTACTCTGTATTTCAGGAAAGCTATGTTTTAGT